>BSBK01007073.1:1212500-1232530 GCA_027943335.1 Chamaecyparis obtusa
GTCTAATTGAAGGCTTCTTACCAGACCACACCTCCATGGGTGTCTTACCAACAAGGGCTAATGTAGGAGATCTGTTAACCAGATAGCAAGTAGTGGCCATAGCTTCGGCCCAAAACCTTTGTTCTAAACCAGCTCCACTAAGCATACTCCTAGCCTTCTCCATCAGTGTCCTATTCATTCTTTCTGCAACTCCATTTTGCTGTGGGGTATAAGGAGTTGTCTTATGCCTCTTGATACCTTGTTCTTTACAGAACTGTTCAAACTCTGCTGAGCAAAACTCACCACCATTGTCAGTTCTCACACACTTAATCTTCTTACTAGTTTGATTCTCTACAAGAGCTTTAAATTCCTTGAACTGACTAAAGACTTGTGTCTTACTTTTAAGGAAATAAATCCATGTCCTTCTACTGTAATCATCTATGAAAGATACAAAAAATATAGACTTGGAGATTGAAGGAACTTTTACAGGACCAAATACATCAGAATGAATAAGATCCAAAACATTAGAAGATTTGTGAGAACTAGAGTAAAACTAAACATGATTTTGTTTACCATAGACACAGTGTTCACAAAAGTCAAACTTGAGATTGCAATCATTTAACCCCTCAATGAGATTTTTATTTTTCAGGGTTCTGAGACCCTTTTCACCAATGTGGCCAAATCTCATATGCCACAACATTGTCTTTTCTGTAGGAAGCTTACCTTCCAAAGTATTTGCACTACCATCGAAACCAATAGCCACAGACTTCTTCACTACTTGTTTAGATGGTGAGGATGAAGAACTATTACATAGAGGAATACATGCATCTAGCTGAAAAAAGGTACCTCTCCTAGTACCCCTTGCAAGCACTATCGATCCTCTTATCATCTTGCATCCTTCTTTCGAAAAAAAAACTTGCACACCTACATCATTCAGCATACTTACAGATAATAGGTTTTGTGCCAAACCCAGAATGTGCATAACTCCGTTGATTCCCTTTACTCGTGCATCAGGAAATTTGATAGTGACCCTTCCGCGTCCAACTATCTTTAGGTGAGAATCATCACCCAAGTACACCTTTCCACCATCGAACTCTTCATATTTTGAGAACCAGTTTCAATGAGAGGTCATGTCAAAAGAAGCACCCAAGTCAACCAACCACACATCATCAGATGCATGGGTTGCCAAAGCTGCGATGAATGCATTGCCATCTTCTTGAGATATTTCTGAAGCTGAATCTGAACCTTTCTTCTTCTTCTTCGGCTCTTTGCAGTCTTTACGGAAGTGCCCAGATTTATCGCAGTTCCAACATTTTGCCTTGGACTTATTGGAAGTCTTTGACTTCCCATGGGATTTGGATCTACCCTTATTGTCAGACTTATTGTCATTTTTCTTCCCTCTTTCAGTGGATCTCCCACAAACAACAAGGGCTTCTTTTTTTGAAACGGAAGCCTTTCTTCGCATATCCTCTGATAGCAGTGAAGACACCACATCATCCATTTTGAAAGTGACTAAAGTGCTTCCGAGAGCCATCACAAGATGGTCCCATAAATCCGGTAAAGAACACAAAAGTGTGTAGCAACGATCCTCCTCCTCTAACTTGACACCAGCTGATGTCAATTGTGCAGTCAACAGATTAAATGCATTTAAATGATCCGTTAAGGATCCACCTTCCTCCATTCATAGAGAGTACAACTTCTTCCTCAGGAATAACTTGTTCACCAGAGATTTAGCCTGATACACGGCCGCAAGTCTTTCCCACAAACTATTTATGGTTTTCTCATCTAGAGCATTCAGAAGGACTACATCGATTAAACAGAGTCTTATGAGACCCTTAGCTTTACAGTCTTTGATATCCCAATCTTCTTGAGCTAGAGTTACTGGTCTTGTAGCACTTGAAGTCACTTCCCATAGGTCATGATCTTCCAACATGTCTTCCATCTTGAGTTTCCACAACTTGAAATTAGTGCCATTAAATTTCTCCACCTCCATTCTTCCATATGATGAACTTGCCATCTCAATCTGCAAATAAGATTCAGAATGCTCTGCAAAAAACTCCCACTCAAACTTGAGATTAGCTCAAAAAATCCTACCCAACAACTAGGATCAAAAGTTGATCAAGCTTTGATACCACTTGTAAGGAAACTCAGGTGCGAAAATAGCTTCCTACGCTAATCTCTATAGGAGAGTATATTGAAAATTCTTATAAATCCTTACAATTTCATATTCGTTAACTACTTTAACAAAGATATTGCAACCACATACCATACATACAGAAAAATAGAGAATGACACAATGATATACCCTAGGGAAAACCTTTCAGTAAAAAACCCCAGCACTCCAAAACTTGCACAATGTATTATCTTCAACACAAAGATTACAATACACTTGCAATGCAAGTTCTTTTAGGAAATGAGAGACAAAGCCAACAAGACTTAAACTTCTATTATATCTCTCCCATAGGAGTAGCATCATATATATAGACTCCTCTAGACCCAAAAATAGGCACAACCACCAAGACCCATGCACAAAGCCACATGTACACAGTTGTTACATGCAATCCCAAGAATAGGCATCCATCCCTAGAATAGACTATGACAGCTTGTCATAGAATCCACCAAAAATAACAGTCATAAGAGAAGTGTAAGAGAATCTGTCATACCAACCTATTTTTGGTATATTCTCTTACACACACCAACCACTTCTTCTTGGGTGCCCAAATAGGCCCAAGTCATAAGATGCTCTTACACCTGTCATAACACATTCCTTAAATAGTTCTTACGCATCATAGGAATCCATCATAACCATTTCAGTCATGATCTCCTTACGCACAAGATGCCGACACATCAAATGGAGTGACACATCAACATGCCAACTAGACATGTACACTCACACTTAATTACATTATTTGCAAAAAATACATTTACAAAACAAATAATAAGAATAGGAATTATCGAAGGTTGAGACACCTTATTGCTAACAGTACACACACACAGACACACAGATATATATATATATATATATATATATATATATATATATATATATATATATATATATATATATATATATATATATATATATATATATATTATTGGCATTAAGTATGATTGTCATCAGTGACAACACTTATTTAGACTCTACGTGCTTACCGAGTAGGACAGTGCTTACCGAGCAAGACAATGTTTACCGAGTGACACTATATCTACCGAGTCTCTAGTATATACCGTGTTTGAAACTACAACCGAGTGGTTAGTATGGACCGCACCTCCACTTCTACCGAGTGCATGACGATGCTGAGTAATGCAGTGGATGTCGAGTATCAAAAAGTCACCGAGTTAGTTTGCAGTAACCGAGTCACTATATTTGGGCCGACTCAGTAATATTTGTGTTAGCTTGTTTATGAGCTAACTTTGTAATTATGTTGTAATTGTTTTAGATTGATATATAAATAATGTTTTATATCATATCCAAGAGAAGAAAAAGAGAGAAGTATGAAAAAGAGAAAGGCAGAGATAAGCGAATTACAAAGGGCTACAACAGTATAAGAAGCAACAAAGATCTATCCATCACAGAAGGTGATCAGTACATCAGAGAATCTCAATCAGCAAGTACAGTTGCAAGCAAGAGATCTACTATTTCATCCTAGCAGGTGAATCAGCTTGAAATCCTTTAACTGGGTAGACTTAACAGTCTTTGTAAAATCTCTTAACCGAGTGCATACTTCATTGTATGTTTGTAAATCCTCTAACAAGGTGGACCTAGCAGTCCTTATTGCTCCCAACAGGGCAGATCATCAGAAGTGATCATTGTAAGCCTTAACCGACAAACTTTATACTGCAGTATTGAAGTTTTGTGGGTATCATCCCCACCCCAGTTTTACTTTCTACTTGGAAGGTTTCTAGGTCACCAAATCTCTGTGTTCAAAGTGTTATGAATGTTTTATTCTTTCTGTTACTCATGCATGCAGTCAGATTATCAATCTAATATTATTAAGATCTGAATCTGTTAAAAAGTTTTGAAGTTATTGATTCACCCCTCCCCTCTCAGTAACCTAGATAGTCTTGAATATTTCCAACAATTGGTATCAGAGCTCCGTGGTTCTCAGAATAAAGTTTGATAGCTTGAGAAAAGATTTAGGACAATGGAGATATTCAGACTTAACAAAGTAATTGAGAATGAAAAGCTAGATCTGGAAATGGCCATATCTCAACTCAAAGAAGCAAGAGAGCATCTTTCCCTTTCCCTAAAAAGAAGGAAGGAACTTGCAAATCAGATCAATGACCACCAGTATGTTGAAGAAAAGATTGAAGACTTTTTCCCTTCAAGCAGCTTAGATGAAGCAAACAATGCAATCAAAGAACTTCTAGAAAAGAGTGGATCTCTGCAAGAAGAAGTGAGAAAATTGAAAAGAGAACAGGAAATTTAGTCAACAAGATTCTGTGAAGTCTTGGAACAAAGAAACAAGATGAAAGATGAAATAGATGGAAAGAACAATGAAATCCAAAATAAAACCCTTCAGCTAGAAAACCTTATTGATCAAATCTCCAATGCAAATGAAGAAATCTTGACTCTGAGATCAAAAAATGAAAATATAAGAGAAGAGCTGAGATCTGAAAAGCAAATCAATTTAAGAGTGATGAGTGACCTAGATGCTAAAAGGAAAATCAATGAGAGAATGTTGAAATCTCAAGAAGATATGAATCAGGTGTATGAACGAAACCTTCATAGGCAAAAAGGAAAAGCAGGACTTGGATACAAAGAAGAAGGTGAATCCTCCAAACAAGGTACTCAAAAGAATCAGAAACCTACCTGTAATCACTGTGGCAAAATTGGTCATACTTCAAACAAATGTTGGAACAATGGAAAAGAAAAATTCAATGGAAAATGCTACAATTGCAATCAGCTTGGTCATAAGGCAAATGAATGCAAGGAGAAACCAAGATTTGAAGGCAAATGTCACAAATGTAGCAAACAAGGTCATAAGGCATCAAAATGCAGAACTAAAACACCCAATCCAATGGAACAAATTATTAAAGCAATGTTTGGTTGGGATTACAACACTTGGTGTAGATGTCATTACTGTGGAGAATATGGACACATTGGCATGAATTGTGTAAGGCACCACTTGAGAAAAAGGGATTCTACCATAAGATGTTATAATTGCACTAAGCTTGGTCACATAGCTAAAAATTGCATGAATTTAGGCAAAGTTGAAGATGAAAAGAAAGCAAAAGCAAATAGCATTAGGAAGCAGATGAGACAGAAGTGGATTCCTAAACCTACCGAGCAAACCAGTCCTGAAGTCAATCATGAAGGGAGTGGCTCTATGAACTCTAACTAGTCTCCAAGAAAGCACTGGAACTGTATCTTCATAGACATATTCCAAAATAGTTCCTGAACTGAAAGGAAGATAGATCCAAATTAGTATGCAAGATACAACAGGATCACAAGAAGGTCGGTATCAGTTACCACTGAGCAAGGTTAGGAGTAACCTAACTTCATTTGGTTATCGAGTAAGGTCAGAGAAGTATGAATTTGTATGTTCTTTGAGTTGCGGAATCTTCACTGAGCATTTAATGCATAGTGGATGACAGTCTGTCAAATTCAATACCCTAATTCCTATGGAGCATTAATGACAAAGTTTTAACAAAAAGCATGAAATCAAGTTCATTCTTCACCGCAAATATTAGCATTTTGAGCAAAGAAATTTCTAGTGCAATCAAGCGATTCGAAGCAAAATTTTAAAGCAGAAATTTTTCTACCATGCTACCATGGCTTCATCCAGCACTAGAGTAAAGAAAGGTTTGTAAATGTTAGTTCATGGAGAATGGAAATCATTGGATTTCAAACTCGTGTCCGCGATTGTAGAAACCCTAGATCCGAGTGGAGCTCAGTCTCAAATTCCTCCAAAGGTACTTCTTGTAAATGACATTCACAGTCATTTTAAAGGTACAATTCAAGAACTTGGAAACCTAGAGATAGATGTTGCTTGTGATGAACTGTGTGTTGATGGTGTTCTCAAACTGGGACATAAACATTTGGAAGAAAAGGGTTTAACACATATCACCCACTTGCCTCGGGGTTTCCAGATAAAATGGATAAGATATATTCTGAGCCAAGTACATGAAGGTAAAATTTGGCTTGAGCAACCAGTGGAAATAACAAAGAAGATGATTCATCAAGTCACTGGTCTTCCCATGCTTGCCCAGGCTAAATCTACAAAAACCCTAGGTCGGGTAGAGCTAGAAAAGAAAACCCTAGCCGAATGGGATGGTAGAGGTATGAAAATTAACAGTATTACCAATGTAGAACTAAAATTTGGCACATATGTAATAGCACACAAGATATACAGTTCAAGTCGACAGAATAGTGTTTCGTGTGAAGCAGTTGACCTAGCCTATAAAATTGTGAAGAACAATCTATCATTTGACCTAGCAGATCTTTTATTGAAATAGTTCAACAAGAACATGGAGAGCATCCAAACCTCAAAGAACAATCCATGTAAGTTTGGCTCACTATTGGTTTGTTTATTTTTCTATGCTCAAAAGTTTTTCCCATCAAAAGGCACAGTAAAATGGAGAAAGGATGTACCTATTCTTTATCAGATAAATGAGTATATTGCAGAAATGGGTGAGAATTTTACAAGCATAATGGATAACTATTTTGAATCTTTTAAGGAGAAGATGAATAACAGATTTTGAATTCCACTAAAACTAGTGGAAGATTATAAAGATGATATTTGTTTCATGGTTGATTGTGATAGAGTATACATTCAGGCAGTAAGACCCAGGATTGTATGGGTGAAACTTCTTCCTTATGAGGTAAACATTGATGAAACAAAGGATATAATTGAAGCCCTAGTAAATCAACCTGTTGATCCAAAGGCTTCATACTTTGGAACATATGATGAAGCTAAGATAAGAATTGAGCTAAGCATAAAACTTCCATAGGCAGTTAACAAAGGTAGAAAGAGGATGGCCAAGATGCAATCTAGCACACCTCTAATGTTAACTGAGGGCTTAGGAGAAGATATTGTAGAAGAAGAAGAAAAGGATGAGAATAAAGAAGAACAAGTGCCTACAAAGAAGAAAGGAAAGGTAACTATCACCAAGAAACCCGAGCAATCCACTGTAATATTCACAAGGAGAAGATCAAGGGGCAAGGCAGGTAAAATCAATGATGATATAGTACTCAAAAGGCTTCCTCCCTCATTTGAACAAAAGATTAAGGATTTGAGAGAAGGATCTGGAATTGCAAATTTTAAATCTCTCAAATATGAAATTAAATCAAAGGCAGAGCAGCAGGAAATAGAAGATGTTGTCATTGAGAAAATGGGAAAATGGAAGTACTCACCTGATGATATGGCTTCTCAAATTCTAGGTGTTCTATTGGATAAAGTAAAGTTGAGATGGTCCAATGCAAGACAAACTATCAGGGACATATATGCTCAAACCTTAAGACAGTTAATGCCAAGTTTGCAAGATGATGAAATAAATAAGGCATTGATAGAAAATGAGTGCAAGATGACACTAAAATTCAATAGTTGTTTAGTTTTGATCAAAGATATAGAGTCGGTTGTGAAGAGTGCAAATTCTACTTGGAAAAACATATATCATCTTCACAAACCAAGTACTGAAACTGTGATAATCAAAGATATTGATGATGACAGTGATGAAGAAGAAGAAGAAGAAATAGTTTAGATTGATAATGTTGTGTCAGAGGAAGCAGGGACAGAAGCTACTGAGGAAGCTGAGGAGAATGTTGAGGAAGATGATCCAGTTCGGATAGCTGCAGAGGTAATTGCCTCACTTCCCCACTCTCCAGTAAAAATTGCTACATCTAGCTTAGAGAAAACTTCAAGTGTGATTGTAACAACTCCCTCAGATACATCAAATGTCCAATCATCACTAGCATAGCTCAATGTATCAATGATAGAAGTGGCTACCACTTCATCTACTGAGCTTCAGCCTCCTTCTTCCACCGAGTTGTAGTCCTTTGTACCTTCTTCAAATTTGAGTTTTTCAGTAGTAAGTACTTCGGATTCTACAGTTGTAAATACTTCAATTTTTTATTTATCAAGTATCCAGATAGCATCCCATCAGTCGAAAGTTTATCAGTTTTCACTACTAGTCCTACTATGTCTACAATAATTTCTACTACAAAGGCAATAAGTATAGAGACTCAACCAAGTACAAAACATCTGAGTAAGAGTGTAGTAGAAGGTATAGATCTAGATGAGGAAATACATATTCCCCATCTAGATTTTGCAAACCTCACTGCAGATCAAATGCAAACAGTTGGTGAACTCCTCCAGAAGAAAGCAAAGTAGAAGAAACTAAAAGAAGAAAGAGATAAGGAATATAAGATCATTGAGGATGCCAAGAACATTTTGACAGAAGCTATAGGTGCTAAAGTTGATTCCTCTCAACACATTTTGTTGCAGTTGGCAGAAGCAATTAACAGGTTTAATGATGATTCCTTTGGAACAGACAAGTTTCTTGAAAAGGTTGAGAAGAAGTTTGAAAATGAAGTGCTTGAGCACATTGCTCAACAAATAGCTATCAATCAGGCAGGGTTATCTTCAGTTTTGACTAGCATTGAGTCCTCCTATTCCAAGGTAACATCTCTTTTTGTCAAAATTTGTAATGTTGCCGAGTTCTCAAAGGAAATTAAAGACAAAATAAATAAGATTGATGAGGATCTGAAGATCAGTGCACAAAAGTTGCAACTTGAACCTAGTTCAAGTTCTGAACATTAGATGACAGTCAAATTCCTATCTGATAAGCAGTCAGAGTTATTGAAAGAAGATGCAAGGATCAGATCAACATTAATAGATATTCAGAACATGATCCTTCCCATCATGGATACAATGCAAAAGCATATTACATACTCAAAAACATTGATCCATGACAATCAGTTTTCAATTGCAGATCACATGATTGAACTCTCTGCAGAAGTCCAAGTTGCACTCCATACATGTGTGTGTGAGTGATTTACACCTTCATGAAATTACAAGATTTAAAGAGAATTTACACTATTCAAAGCAAACTAATCTAAATAATGCACAATTAATCTATCAACATCTCATGGTTCTCTAAAATAAAGTGGTAAATGAGGCTCTCAGCTATGATCCTCACTAGTGACACTCTAAAGATGAGAATTAAGCTATATGATATGCAAATTTAGATCTATTCTATCAAATTCTAGCTCTATTTGATGAACAATCTACTATGATCAATGCAATTTAAGCTAATTATCAATGAAAATGCTAAGTGAGTGGTGTGGATGCAAATTGCAAGAGCTTTGCTGCAATTCAAAGATATGGAGTGGATCATTAATGCCTCAAAATGCCTTCTATTTATAAGATTTTCCCAAGGGTAGGGGGTAGAGTGAAATAACCATGGTTATGTTTGGGTAAGGTCAATTGGCTTTGCTTTGTCCCTAAATTGGGAGACAAACATTTAAATGGTTTCAAAAGGCTGGACCATTTCAACAAAAGTGAGTGATTTGTGTCCATTTTGTCTCCTTTTTCCTTTGTTGAGGGAAATTCATATTTATTAATTAATTAAAGTAATTAAATTTAGCCATGAAGGGTAAGATGTTCATTTTGATTTTTGCTTTCAATAACTATGTCATTAATTGAATTTAATCAATTTCTTAGTGTTTTTCCCCTTTTCAAGCTTTATTTAATCATTTAATCATTTAATTGAATTTTTCTTTGATTTAAATTGCCTTTGTTCCATTTATTGATTTTTTATATTATTTTGATGATTTGATGTACCTTTTTGATTGATTTAAGCCTTTGCCAATTTTCCATGTCTACAAATGCCCCTCTTTGAGTCGATGTGCGAAGAACACCGATTCAAAGATTTCATTGGTATGATGATCTGATTCAGTTCTTGATTCTGATATGCCTCTGATCATTCTGATTGATGTACTTCCTGATGATGATGATGTACCTCTAATGATGGTGCTGATATGATTCTGATGCCTCTGATATGATATGGGTCCTGATTTGATGATAGATCCTGGGTTCACTGATAAAGGTCCTGGGTTTACTGATAAAGGTCTTGGGTTGATTGATTGCTGATATGTTGATAGGTTTGATATGATGACAGATTTGATATGAAACTGATATGCAATTGATTTGCCTCCTGATATGATACTTGATATGATATGATACTGATATGATATATATGCCCCACTGATAAATGTTTTTGATGTGATGCCAATTTTGATACTCTGATGCCCCCTCAGAAATAAAACATATTGATTCCTTGATTTGAAAGATTTTGATTAATTGGTCCAATATGTTTTCATTTCTGAAAAAAAAATTGATGATATGCCATGACTCACAAATTTGCATCCAAGATAGATAGTTCTGTTTGTAGTTAAGCGAAACAAGTGATTAGGATAACAGGATAATGGTACCAATGAATGTGATTTGTCAATCTGATAGGATAATAAAATTGATATGGGATAACTAATAGGATAAATCAATCAGTGTGAAAACCGATATGATTTGATACTGCTGCTTTGTTCTCAGGACACAGAGACACGAACAATGGTATTGGGTGTGATTTCTTGATACTTTGATAGGATTGATTGACGTAAGATGACTCATTGATATAGAATACTGATATGATTCCCTTGATTTGTGAACCAAGTACATTTTCATAAATGATATATATATACGGACCTTAGCTTCTTGGATATTTGGATTTAAGTCATGGGTTTGACCCAGCTAGAGTACATGTTATTGAGATGATTGATTATGGAGCTCCTTCAGTTTGTTGATATTGTATCATGATATTTCAGTTATTGATCAGGACTTGGATGTATCATTTTGATGACATTGTATCTTTGATTAGAAAAAGTTTATGGATCTTTGATATTATGGACACTTATGATTTATGGACTTTCCTTGATTCTTGATTGAATGACCCATTTTATGATTGATCAAGATTTCAATTGAATGACCCCCCTTTTCCCTTGGAAAAAATACTACAAACAAATGCACATGCAATTAATCTAACATGATAATGCAATTAACCTTCCATGATAATGCAATGCAATGCAGCTAAGTGTCACTAGCTTTTAGCAAATAAATGCCTTGAGGATAAATTTTCATCATTGAGCACTTTGGGACCGGAAAGCAAGTACAATCACCACTGCCCACTGACATGATGATATGAATACCACTTTTTATCGCATTTGGTAACCTCCTTTTTGAACTAGTACAACCCACACTAGTCGAATAAACCAACTATGAGAGTATGAATACCAGTTTCAACGAATTCAATGTTGCATAAACAAGCAAAGGTCAACCTTCCACCCTATATGAAAGTCCTCGATGGTTCTTTGATGACCATGTCGTTAGATGAATTCACATAAGTTGTTGGATATCCCTCAAGACAGTCACTCAAAGGCAAGAAAAATATCATGTCTCCATCATCGCCAATCTAGTCGAAACATCATCGATTAGCTAAAAAGATGTGATAAAAATCAATGTAAGTAAAGATCATCAAAAGAAAGCTTCAAGTGTTTTGCATTGTTTCATGATTTTCAAAAAGTATTTCCAAGCATTCTGATCTTTTTAAAGTGTTTTGTCAATTTTTAATCCCGAATAATAAAGTCAATGAAGGCTCATGGATCAAGTTGTGGTAATCAAATTCTTGGTTAGTGAACAATGATATCCATCAAAGGTTCACGAAAATCACTCTCTTCTGAAGCTCTGATAAGTCTCTCTGATGTGACTAAATGTTGTACTATTGAATCCTTTTGAAGTTAATGCCTTGCTTCATGTGAATTCATGCTTGTTTGCTGAAATCCACTGATTAAGATCAAATGCCCCAGTTGGATAGAAAAAATGTTGGACTTGGACAAACTTCCAAAATATTACCGAAGCTCGGTTTATGCAAGATGCAACTCAAAAGCACTTCATGTTGTCCTTTTTACCCACTCTCAAACAAGATCACATTGGTTTGCCCCCAATGTCTTAGCAAGATATAGGACATGAAAGATGGATTTGCAAGCTAATGGATTAGAGATGGAAAGGCTATGATGGAAGAAGTATGCGAATGTGACCCATAGGACTATCTCCTCAAGAGTACCCAAGCTAAGGAAAAAAATGATATAGCAATGTGAAGCATGTTTTTGGATAAGCCATGAAAGCCAATTGTGCAGGGCTAGATAGTGTATAGGATAACGATCTACTGCCATGAAAAGGAGTGATCCAAAAGAGTGGACATGTCAAGAAGTTTTTGATAACAATTTTTTTTTTAAAGTTCTTCATCTTGATCAAGACCAAGGGTCAACTTGGGTAAGATGTGTATAAGATAACACAATCTGGATAAAGGAGTGATGAAGGCTATGAAGGGATGTTTTGGGATTATGAAAAAGCTATCAAGGAATAATGAAGGTGAATTTGGGATAAGCAAGATCATGATAGGGTAACATGGATGCAACAAGTACAGAAGCTGATGGAAAGGATAACCGATGTTAAGATACTCAATGCTCATGGATGTGTTCAACCTTGTCAAGATGAAGGGTGAAAGATGGAAATATGGATGAAAGTGAGGTAAATGATAGGAAGATGGAAGAATTACGCATGACGCCTGTTTGCCAGGTTTTCATCATGGTACTTGTCTAAGGCGCCACAAGAAGTGGTTTTCACCGTAGATTTATTTCTTTTTATTTTTGCTACCAAGGTGCCTATTGCTAGGTTTTCACCAAGGCACTTTTTCTCTTTTTTCATTTTTTTCTTTTTTTCTTTATTTTTTTCTTTTTTTGTATTTTTCAATATTTTCCCAACATCAGAATCTTTGGACAATGCTCCTCTAAAAGATATGCTATAATAAACCATGGGTATGACTAGGATGCTCAAAGGTATTGATAAGAGGGATGGAAGGACATAAAGTATGCATTGGAAAATGAATGTGAGGATAAGAAGAAGGTATGTTGAAGATGGAAATGTTGGCAAGATCAACTTTGACACACACTTTGAAGAGTGGTGGAATGATGGAGGAATGATAGATGACGGAGGTAAGGATCTTTTTGAAGTAGTGGATTTTGGGATGTAAGAAGATGAAGGATGTTTGGAAGGAGATGGAATGGAAGTCTTTGGAAGCTTGAATGTCAATTTTGATTCTTCTTTTGTGTGCAAGTCTTTCAACAATGACTTGGGAATCCACATATTCTTTGATTTTTCTTCCTTTTGGAATGCTTTTGAATGCATTTCTTCAATGAGGGATTTAGGAACCCACATTTTATTTTTTTCTTTTTGCTTGATGGACCTTTGCGGCCTTTTGGATATTTCATTTTTCTTTTCATTCACATGTCGATTAGATGGGACATTGTGATTTTTATGCACATATGGATTCTTGGATTTATGATTTTTATGTTGCACATCAACATTGCTTCCAAAAGACTTAGGAATTGTGGATGAATAGGAATAATATGGATGGTTCATATGGATTGGTGTTTGGACATTCTTCAAGTATGTGTGTCTTTGTTGATCTTGATACATGGCAGGGTAAGTGAATGGATAGCTAGGGATGATAGGAATGGTTGATGGGGGAATATATGGACCTAGTATGGATGGAAGGAATGAAGACTTTTGTTTTGGGACATAGGCACCCAAAATGGATTTGGAGGATAGTGGAGGTATGTGGTTGTATTTGAATGGAGGGATATAAGGTGTGAAAGGGATATCAATATCTTTGGAAGGAGCTCCATCGCCAACATTCTCATCTTTAAGATTTATCTTTATACTAATAGGCTCATGAGTAGCTTTGATAGGAACACATTTGATAGGATCAACTGAAGCTTGAAGGGATTTATTATCTTGCAAGGGATTTGGAAGAATGATGTTTTCTTGAGGTGAACATGGAGGAATATGACAAGGAAATGATGGGATGCTTTGATCTTGACACGGATCTTTGAATTGTGTAGCGAAGGTATTTTGCTCTTGATTTTCAATATGCTCATTGGAAGTTATGGAAGGGATATCTTGATCTTGCTTGGGAAATGGAGAAAATATGAAACTTGGAAGGGTACTTTGTTCTTGGAATGAAAGGATATCATCTTGAAAGACATGAAAGGATGCAAGGGGATCATCACAAGGTTCAAGGGATATGGGACCTTCATCAAATATGGGAGGGGTTTGTATATAATCTTGATCTTGATCTTTATCAATATTTGTTTCTTTTCTTTTTAGATTATCCTCTTGACATGAAGCCACTTCTAAGGACAAGGTAGATGTTTGGATATGTGTGGGGAATGTTTGGAAGAATGGTGTAGGATCCTCTTGAATAGGTATAATAGGCATTGAGGCACATGAAGATTTGGGTTCTAAGATCTTTGAAGCATGGAAAAGGTCTGCAGCAAGATGTGAGTTAGCTTGGGTTTCTTTTAGAGGTAGCCCTTGAGGGTAGACATGAAAGGTGTTATCATTAGGTTCACTTTTTGATGGAGGAATTTTGGATAATTGTGGAGCTTTGGGAGATGACTGAAAGATGAATGGAATGCTAGCTATGGGAGGGTCTTTGCTAGATAGAGGTTCAGGAGATGGATGAAGGATGAAAGGTGTACAAGTCATCCAGGGAGAAACCTTGTTAGGAGATGGAAAAAGGATGAATGGATTACTCTTGCTATATGGAGGTTTTTGAATTAGATCTTGCTTGAGAACGGTATTTTTCACTCCATACTCTTTATTATCTTGATCACAAATAGGTTGATTATGCAATTTCCTTTGATCCAAGATAAGTTTGTCACTCTTAAATGCTTCCTTTTGTGAGGAGGATGAAGATATGGATGGCCCATCATCATAAAGGAATGGCCAAATTGATCTTAATGATGGCTCTTTAGATAAAGTATCTTTTTGTTTTTCCTCATCCTTTCTCAAGGTTGATATGTCAAAATTACGAGGAAGCTTAGCTCCTGCTTGAGCTAAAGTTAGGAAATATGCTTCTTTATCCCAGTCCAAAATTCGTTCCATTATTTCTATAAACACAGGATCTTGGGATGCTCTCACAACATCATCTTTAGACACCTCATCACTTTGAAAATAATAGCTTGATATTAATAATGGCATTTTATATGATGTATCTCTTTGGTTTTCCTCATTCTTTCTCAAGGTTGATGTGTCATAATTATAAGGAAGTTTAGCTCCTGCTTGAGCGAAAGCTAGAAAATATGTGTCTTTATCCCACTTCAAAAGTAATTCCATTATTTCCAGAAACACGGGACTTTGGGATGCTTCAACAATGTCATCTTCAGAAACCTCATCGCTTTGATTCCTATGGAGATCTTGATCTTGACTTTGATAATTATGCTCCATAATAGGATTGATTTGTTTCCCAAATAAACTTCCTTTGTGAATTTCAATCCGGTTGGGTTGGTTTGGAATGGGTAAATGGTATTGATCAGTTTATAAGATTTAAAAATTTAATTGTAATTTGATCAAGTACTTTAAAACTTCTTGTTTGAAAAGTTGAAGACAATCTCAACACACACATCAATAATTCACCATATCCCTAGATTATTCTAATGTGTATATTCTCAAATGTTTCCACGGGTTTGATCACAAGAAAGACTTCCAAGCAAGCTACCTAACACAAATTTGGCTTTTAAATGGCTCTATTAGGTAGTTTTTGCTATTTTTACCATTTTGTAGTAAGTTTTCCGTTCAAAATAGATCTTAGCCTTTCATCCCCCAAGTATGTTAAGGGGCTTCCCACACGCACCGAAGCACGATTTTGCGCAATCTGTTAAGACTACTAGAGGAAGTTCGAAAGAGCTAAAATCTTTTTTGTCGTGTACCCCATTAAGGATACACGCGTTTCATTTTATAGTGGGTCGGATTCTCGCGGCAAAAGCAAGTGTATCCCACTTTGGGCTGTCCCTCTCACCGGCCCTTCTAAGGCAATCTCGGGAGGCGAGCCCACTAAGTTTTAAACATGTTCATTTGAAAGCATGAAAAATGGATTTGGTAGAGCAAGTTTGGGAATTTGATTCACTCAAAGAGTGAAGAGCATATCCCTATTGCTTTTCCCTTATCCCAAACACTCACAATCAATTTGGTTCTTTTTCAACCCCGTGACAAAGGGGTTCTTAGAATTGAAATGTTTGTTCTTTCCTCTTAATGATTAAACTATGTTTTGAACTTTGAAAATGCCACAAGCTAAGGGAATGTGCAAGCTTGATGAGAAAAATACCTCAAACGATGCTAGCAAAGGCTAGGCGCATTTTTAAGTAGTAGATTTTCTCATTTTCTCTCCAAATCCTTCTCTTACCTTAGCAAAACGTTCCCTCCACCAACAAGTTAGTCAACACAAATTCATACAAAGTGAGGGGAAACCAAAATCAAAAAGCTTAAAATGATCAAATTGATTATGCTCTTGATTTATTTTGAACTCAAATATTTGCAAATTAAATCCAAAAGGTGAAGGTATACTCTAATAGGACGTCCTTTTTTGTTTCTTTTTTGCATGCAAAAAAGAAATTTTTTTTTTGAGCACTTTTCTGTGACAGAGCATGTACCTGAGACAAAAAAAATGACAGTGAAGTTAGCATACAGTCCTTATTTTGACAAAATATAGAAAATACAGTCAGGCGACATCATCCAAACTACAGGCGAGATTAAATGTAACAAAGACGTGACTACTTTAACCGCGAGCGTCACCAAAAGGGGCTCAAGCGAGATTAAAATAGTCAAGTGCGATATTAAATTTTGCAAACGCGTGAAATCTTTAATACAGGCGACAACATCAATTACTCTGATACAATTTAAATGCTAGACCAGGCGACATTTCTTTTGCTAAAGGCGATATCTAATTTAATAAAGACGTAATTACTTTAACCGCGAGCGTCACCAAAAAGGGGCTCAAGCGAGATTAAAGTAATTAAGTGCGATATCAAATTAAATGAACGCGTAAATTCTTTATCACAAGCGACAAATTAACTCAGATAAGTGACATCTTATTAACTGAAAGCGACATTTAAAATAATAAGAGCGACAAATCAAAAGCAAAATGCAGTGAACTCCCTTTACACCAGGCGTGAACTAATTCGTCGGCCGCGGCTTTTAATTCTTTGTAGGCGACATCCAAATAGCCAAAGGCATCAGATCTTTGTGCGTCAGGCGATAATCTAATGTCCGCAGGCGTGATTTCTTTATCCAGAAGCGTGATTCTGCTGGTAAGAAGCGTGAGCGTTCAGACTACAGGCGACATCTGAATTAGCGCGAGCGACATCTCTTTGCTGTAGGCGTGATTTCTTTACTGGCAAGCGTGATTTCTTTCCTGTAACCTGCAAACAGTGAGCAAAATCATGCAATTTTAGCCTAAATTTTGCAAATAACGTGGAAATTTTGATAAATTTGAGGCCTAGAGCCCCACGGTGGGCGCCATTTGTGTGTGAGTGATTTACACCTTCATGAAATTACAAGATTTAAAGAGAATTTACACTATTCAAAGCAAACTAATCTAAATAATGCACAATTAATCTATCAACATCTCATGGTTCTCTAAAATAAAGTGGTAAATGAGGCTCTCAGCTATGATCCTCACTAGTGACACTCTAAAGATGAGAATTAAGCTATATGATATGCAAATTTAGATCTATTCTATCAAATTCTAGCTCTATTTGATGAACAATCTACTATGATCAATGCAATTTAAGCTAATTATCAATGAAAATGCTAAGTGAGTGGTGTGGATGCAAATTGCAAGAGCTTTGCTGCAATTCAAAGATATGGAGTGGATCATTAATGCCTCAAAATGCCTTCTATTTTAAGATTTTCCCAAGGGTAGGGGGTAGAGTGAAATAACCATGGTTATGTTTGGGTAAGGTCAATTGGCTTTGCTTTGTCCCTAAATTGGGAGACAAACATTTAAATGGTTTCAAAAGGCTGGACCATTTCAACAAAAGTGAGTGATTTGTGTCCATTTTGTCTCCTTTTTCCTTTGTTGAGGGAAATTCATATTTATTAATTAATTAAAGTAATTAAATTTAGCCATGAAGGGTAAGATGTTCATTTGATTTTTGCTTTCAACAACTATGTCATTAATTGAATTTAATCAATTTCTTAGTGTTTTTCCCCTTTTCAAGCTTTATTTAATCATTTAATCATTTAATTGAATTTTTCTTTGATTTAAATTGCCTTTGTTCCATTTATTGATTTTTTATATTATTTTGATGATTTGATGTACCTTTTTGATTGATTTAAGCCTTTGCCAATTTTCCATGTCTACAACATGCAAGATTCTACAAGAGAATTGGGATAGAACTCTAGCACTAATTGGAAATGTGCATTCTGATTTTCTCTCACATTTTGGTATCTCCGTGTAAAATATTTGTATATACACCTTTGGCATTATTGTCAAAAAGGGGGAGAAAGTATATGAGATATGAAAGGGGGAGAAAATATAAATAGAAAATATGAGTATGAGGTGAAATAAGATACTTTGTATATATACTGTATAAGGGAAACATGAAATGTATATACAAAACCAGTATCAACATGATTGTGTATATAAGTTTTGGGCAATAAGTGTTTTGTCACTAATGCCAAAGGGGGAGATTATTGGCATTAAGTATGATTGTCATCAGTGACAACACTTATTTAGACTCTGCGTGCTTACCGAGCAGAACAGTGCTTACCGAGCAGGACAGTGCTTACCGAGCAAGACAAAGTTTACTGAGTGACACTATATCTACCGAGTCTCCAGTATATACTGTGTTCAAAACTACAACTGAGTGGTTAGTATGGACCGCACCTCCACTTCTACCGAGTGCATGACAATGCCGAATAATGCAGTGGATGCCGAGTATCAAAAAGTCATCGAGTTAGTTTGCAGTAACCGAGTCACTATATTTGGGCCAACTCAGTAATATTTGTTTTAGCTTGTTTATGAGCTGACTTTGTAATTATGTTGTAATTGTTTTAGATTGATATATAAATAATGTTTTATATCATATCCAAGAGAAGAAAAAGAGAGAAGTATGAAAAAGAGAAAGACAGAGATAAGCGAATTACAAAGGGCTACAACAGTATAAGAAGCAACAAAGATCTATCCATCACAGAAGGTGATCAGTACATCAAAGAATCTCAATCAGCAAGTACAGTTGCAAGCAAGAGATCTACTGTTTCATCCTAACAGGTGAATCAGCTTGAAATCCTTTAACCGGGTAGACTTAATAGTCTTTGTAAAATCTCTTAATTGAGTGCATACTTCATTGTATATTTGTAAATCCTCTAACAAGGTGGACCTAGCAGTCCTTATTGCTCCTAACAGGGCAGATCATCAGAAGTGATCATTGTAAACCTTAACCGACAAACTTTATACTGCAGTATTAAAGTTTTGTGGGTATCATCCCCACCCCAGTTTTACTTTCTACTTGGAAGGTTTCTGGGTCTCCAAATCTCTGTGTTCAAAGTGTTATGAATATTTTATTCTTTCAGTTACTCATGCATGTAGTCAGATTATCAATCTAATATTATTAAGATCCGAATCTGTTAAAAAGTTTGGAAGTTACTGATTCACCCCTCCCCTCTCAGTAACCTAGATAGTCTTGAATATTTCCAACAATATATATATACATATATATATATATATACATATATACATATATATATACATATATACATACATATATATATACATATATACATATATATACATATATACATATATACATATAAAGAATGTATATATATGTATATATGTATATATATATATGTATATATATATATATATGTATATATATATATGTATATATGTATATATGTATATATATATGTATATGTATATATATAGATATACATATACATATATATATATGTATATATGTATATATATATGTATATATGTATATACATATATACATATACATATATAATACATATATATATAAATAAATATATATATATATATCTACATATATTATATATATATATATATATGTATATGTATATGTATATGTATATTATATTATATACATATACATATATACATATATATAAAATATATATATATATATATAT